>JAUNZM010000461.1:0-32002 GCA_033459285.1 Clamator glandarius | reverse complement strand
CTTCTAGACCCTCCCCGGATCCTTCGAAAAGACCCCAGACCCTTCTAGAGCCCCCCAGGATCATTCTAAAAGCCCCCAGACCCTTCTAGAGCCCCCCAGTACCCTTCTAAAAGCACCTAGACCCTTCTAGAGCCCCCCAGGACCCTTCTAAATGCCCCCAGACCCTTCAAGAGGCACCCAAGGCCCCTCTTAATGAACCCCGTCCCTTCTAGAGCACCCCAGGTCCCTTCTAAAAGTCCCCAGGCCCTTCTAGAGCACCCCAGGACCCTTCTAAAAGCCACCAGACCCTTCTAGAGCCCCCCCGGACCCTTCTAAAAGACCCCAGACCCTTCTAGAGGACCCCAGGACCCTTCTGAAGGCCAGCAGAACATTCTAGAGCCCCCCAGGACCCTTCTAAAAGCACCCAGACCCTTCTAGAGGCCCCCAGGACCCTTCTAAAAGCCCCCAGACCCTTCTAGAGCCCCCCAGGACCCTTCTACAAGCCCCCAGACCCTTCTAGAGCCACCCAGGACCCTTCTAAAAGCACCCAGACCCTTCTAGAGGAACCCAGGACCCGTCTAAAACCCTCTAGACCCTTCTAGAGCCCCCAAGGACCTTTCTAAAAGCACCCAGACCCTTCTAGATGCTCCCCGGACCCTTATAAAAGCACCCCGACCCTTCTAGAGCCTCCCAGTACCCTTCTAAAAGAAACCAGACCCTTCTAGAGAACCCCAGGATCATTCTAAAAGACCCCAGACCCTTCTAGACCCTTCCCGGATCCTTCTAAAAGCCCCCAGACCCTTCTAGAGCCCCCTAGGACCCATCTAAAAGCCCCCAGACCCTTCTAGAGGCCCCTAGGACCCTTCTAAAAGCCCCCAGACCCTTCTAGACCCTCCCCGGATCCTTCGAAAAGACCCCAGACCCTTCTAGAGCCACCCAGGATCATTCTAAAAGCCCCCAGACCCTTCTAGAGCCCCCCAGTACCCTTCTAAAAGCCCCTAGACCCTTCTAGAGTCCCCCAGGACCCTTCTAAAGGCCCCCAGACCCTTCAAGAGGCACCCAGGGCCCCTCTTAAGGAACCCCGTCCCTTCTAGAGCACCCCAGGACCCTTCTAAAAGCCCCCAGACCCTTCTAGAGCCGCCCCGGACCCTTCTAAAAGACCCCAGACCCTTCTAGAGGACCCCAGGACCCTTCTGAAAGCCAGCAGAACAATCTAGAATCACCAAGGACCCTTCTAAAGGAACCCAGACCCTTCTAGAGGCCCCTAGGACCCTTCTAAAAGATCACAGACCCTTCTAGACCCTCCCCGGATCCTTCGAAAAGCCCCAGACCCTTCTAGAGCCCCCAGGATCATTCTAAAAGCCCCCAGACCCTTCTAGAGCCCCCCAGTACCCTTCTAAAAGCCCCTAGATCCTTCTAGAGTCCCCCAGGACCCTTCTAAAGGCCCCCAGACCCTTCAAGAGGCACCCAGGGCCCCTCTTAAGGAACCCCGTCCCTTCTAGGGCAAACCAGGACCCTTCTAAAAGTCCCCAGACCCTTCTAAGCACCCCAGGACCATTCTAAAAGCCCCCAGACCCTTCTAGAGCTGCCCCGGACCCTTCAAAAAGACCCCAGACCCTTCTAGAGGACCCCAGGACCCTTCTGAAAGCCAGCAGAACAATCTAGAATCACCCAGGACCCTTCTAAAGGAACCCAGACCCTTCTAGAGCCCCCCAGGACCCTTCTAAAAGCGCCCAGACGCTTCTAGAGAAGCCCAGGACCCTTCTGAAAGCCCCAGACCCTTCTAGAGACACTCAGGACCCTTCTAAATGCCCCCAGACCCTTCTAGAGAACCCCAGGACCCATCTAAAAGCCCCCAGATCCTTCTAGAGGCCCCCAGGACCCTTCTAAAAGCCCCCAGACCATTCTAGAGGAACCCAGGACCATTCCAAAAGACCCCAGACCCTTCTAGAGCCCCCCAGGACCCTTCTAAAGGCACCCAGACCCTTCTAGAGCCCCCCAGGACCCTTCTAAAAGCCCCCAGACCCTTCTAGAGACCAGCAGGACCCTTCTGAAAGACCCCAGAACCATCTAGAGCCCTCCAGGACCCTTCTAAAAGCCCCAGACCCTTCTAGAGAATCCGAGGACCCCTCTAATATTCCCCAGACCCTTCTAGAGCCCCCCCGGACCCTTCTAAAAGCCCCCCCGGACCCTTCTAGAGGCCGCCAGGACCCTTATAAAAGCACCCAGACCCTTCCAGAGCCTCCCAGGACCATTCTACAAGCACCCAGACCCTTCTTGAGCCTCCCAGGACCCTTCTAATAGCCCCCCGACCTTTCTAGACCCTCTCCGGATCCTTCTAAATGAACCCAGACCCTTCTAGGGCCCCCCAGAATCCCTCTGAAAGCCTCCAGACCCTTGTAGAGCCCCCCAGGACCCGTCTAAAAGCGCCCAGACCCTTCTAGACCCTCCCCTGATCATTCTAAAAGACCCCAGACCCTTCTAAAACATCCCAGGACTATTCTAAAAGAACCCAGACCATTCTAGACCCTCCCCGGATTATTCTAAAAGCCCCCAGACCCTTCTAGAGCCTCCCAAGACCCTTCTAAAAGCCTCCAGACCCTTCTAGAGCCCCCCAGGACCCTTCTAAAAGACCCCAGACCCTTCTAGAGCCGCCTAGGATCCTTCTAAAATCATAAAGACCCTTCTAGACCGTCCCCGGATCATTCTAAAAGCCCCCAGACCCTTCTAGAGCCCCTCAGGACCATTCTAAATGCCCCCAGACCCTTCTAGAGAACCCCAGGACCCATCTAAAAGCCCTCAGATCCTTCTAGAGGCCCCCAGGACCCTTCTAAAAGCACCCAGACCCTTCTAGAGCCCCCCAGGACCATTCTAAAAGACCCCAGACCCTTCTAGAGCCCCCCAGGACCCTACTAAAAGCTCCCAGACCCTTCTAGAGCCCCCCAGGACCCTTCTAAAAGCCCCCAGACCCTTCTAGACCCTCCCCGGATCCTTCTAAAAGCCCCCAGACACTTCTAGATCCTCCCAGGACCTTTCTAAAAGCCCCCAGACCTTTCTAGAGGCCCCAGGACCCTTCTAAAAGCCCCCAGACCCTTCTAGAGCCCCCCAGGACCCTTCAAAAAGACCCCAGACCATTCTAAAAGCCCCCAGACCCCTTCTAGAGCACCCCAGGACCCTTCTAAAAGCCCCCAGACCCCTTCTAGCGGCACCCCACGACCCTTCTACAAGCCCCCCAGACCCTTCTAGAGCCCCCCAGGACCCTTCTAAAAGCACCCAGACCCTTCTAGAGGCCCCCAGGACCCTTCTAAAAGCCCCCAGACCCTTCTAGAGCCCCCCAGGACCCTTCTACAAGCCCCCAGACCCTTCAAGATGCACCCAGGGGCCCCTCTTAAGGAACCCCGTCCCTTCTAGAGCACCCCAGGACCCTTCTAAAAGTCCCCAGACCCTTCTAAGCACCCCAGGACCATTCTAAAAGCCCCCCAGACCCTTCTAGAGCCGCCCCGGACCCTTCTAAAAGACCCCAGACCCTTCTAGAGGACCCCATGACCCTTCTGAAAGTTAGCAGAACAATCTAGAATCACCCAGGACCCTTCTAAAGGAACCCAGACCCTTCTAGAGCCCCCCAGGACCCTTCTAAAAGCGCCCAGGACGCTTCTAGAGAACCCCAGGACCCTTCTGAAAGCCCCCAGACCCTTCTAGTGACCCTCAGGACCCTTCTAAATGCCCCCAGACCCTTCTAGAGAACCCCAGGACCCATCTAAAAGCCCCCAGACCCTTCTAGAAGGACCCTTCTAAAGGCACCCAGACCCTTCTAGAGCCCCCCAGGACCCTTCTAAAAGCCCCCAGACCCTTCTAGAGACCAGCAGGACCCTTCTGAAAGACCCCAGAACCATCTAGAGCCCTCCAGGACCCTTCTAAAAGCCCCCAGACCCTTCTAGAGAATCCGAGGACCCTTCTAATATTCCCCAGACCCTTCTAGAGCCCCCCCGGACCCTTCTAAAAGCCCCCAGACCCTTCTAGAGGCCGCCAGGACCCTTATAAAAGCACCCAGACCCTTCCAGAGCCTCCCAGGACCATTCTACAAGCACCCAGACCCTTCTAGAGCCCCCCAGGACCCTTCTAATAGCCCCCAGACCCGTCTAGATGCCACCAGGACCCTTCTAAAAGTCCCCAGATTCTTCTAGAGCCCCCCGGACCCTTATAAAAGCCCCCAGACCCTTCTAGATGCACCCAGGACCCTTATAAAGCACCCAGACCCTTCCAGAGCCCCACAGATCCCTTCTATACGCCCCCAGACCCTTCTAGAGGCCCCCCAGGACCCTTCTAAAAGCCTCTAGACCCTTCTAGAGCCTCCCAGGACCCTTCTAAAAGCCCCCAGACCCTTCTAGAGCCCCCCAGGACCCTTCTAAAAGACCCCAGACCCTTCTAGAGCCGCCTAGGATCCTTCAAAAAGCATAAAGACCCTTCTAGACCGTCCCCGGATCATTCTAAAAGCCCCCAGACCCTTCTAGAGCCCCTCAGGACCCTTCTAAATGCTCCCAGACCCTTCTAGAGAACCCCAGGACCCATCTAAAAGCCCCCAGATCCTTCTAGAGGCCTCCAGGACCCTTCTAAAAGTACCCAGACCCTTCTAGAGCCCCCCCGGACCATTCTAAAGAACCCAGACCCTTCTAGAGCCCCCCAGGACCCTACTAAAAGCTCCCAGACCCTTCTAGAGCCCCCCAGGACCCTTCTAAAAGCCCCCAGACCTTTCTAGACCCTCCCCGGATCCTTCTAAAAGCCCCCAGACCCTTCTAGATCCTCCCAGGACCTTTCTAAAGCCCCCAGACCTTTCTCAGAGGCCCCAGGACCCTTCTAAAAGCCCCCAGAACCTTCTAGAGCCCCCCAGGACCCTTCTAAAAGCCCCCAGACCCTTCTAGAGCACCCCAGGACCCTTCTAAAAGCCCCCAGACCCTTCTTGAGCCCCCAGGGACCCTTCTAAAAGACCCCAGACCCTTCTAGCGGCACCCAGGACCCTTCTACAAGCCCCCAGAGCCTTCTAGACCCCCCCAGGAACCTTATAAAAGCTCCCAGACCATTCTAGATGCCCCAGGACCCTTCTAAAAGCCCCCAGACACTTCTAG
Organism: Clamator glandarius; assembly: GCA_033459285.1. Taxonomy (NCBI): domain Eukaryota; kingdom Metazoa; phylum Chordata; class Aves; order Cuculiformes; family Cuculidae; genus Clamator; species Clamator glandarius. Next base: position 26,900 of record JAUNZM010000461.1, on the reverse strand, counting down.
AGACCCCCGGACCCTTCTACACGCCCCAGACCCTTCTAGATCCACCCAGGACCCTTCTAAAAGCACCCAGACCCTTCTAGAGGACCCCAGGACCCGTCTAAAAGCATCTAGACCCTTCTAGAGCCCCCCCAGGGACCTTTCTAAAAGCACCCAGACCCTTCTAGAGGCTCCCCGGACCCTTATAAAAGCACCCCGACCCTTCTAGAGCCTCCCAGTACCCCTTCTAAAAGCACCCAGACCTTCTAGAGAACCCCAGGACCCTTCTAAAAGCCCCCAGACCCTTCTAGAGACCCCCAGGATCATTACAAAAGCCCCCAGACCCTTCTAGAGCCCCCTAGACCCATCTAAAAGCCCCCAGACCCTTCTAGAGGCCCCTAGGACCCTTCTAAAAGATCACAGACCCTTCTAGACCCTCCCCGGATCCTTCGAAAAGACCCCAGACCCTTCTAGAGCCCCCCAGGATCATTCTAAAAGCCCCCAGACCCTTCTAGAGCCCCCCAGTACCCTTCTAAAAGCACCTAGACCCTTCTAGAGCCCCCAGGACCCTTCTAAATGCCCCCAGACCCTTCAAGAGGCACCAAGGCCCCTCTTAATGAACCCGGCGTCCCTTCTAGAGCACCCCAGGTCCCTTCTAAAAGTCCCCAGGCCCTTCTAGAGCACCCCAGGGACCCTTCTAAAAGCCACCAGACCCTTCTAGAGCCCCCCCGGACCCTTCTAAAAGACCCAGACCCTTCTAGAGGACCCCAGGACCCTTCTGAAGGCCAGCAGAACATTCTAGAGCCCCCAGGGACCCTTCTAAAAAGCACCCAGACCCTTCTAGAGGCCCCAGGACCCTTCTAAAAGCCTCTAGACCCTTCTAGAGCCTCCCAGGACCCTTCTAAAAGCCCCCAGACCCTTCTAGAGCCCCCCAGGACCCTTCTAAAAGACCCCCAGACCCTTCTAGAGCCGCCTAGGATCCTTCAAAAAGCATAAAGACCCTTCTAGACCGTCCCCGGATCATTCTAAAGAGCCCCCAGACCCTTCTAGAGCCCCTCAGGACCCTTCTAAATGCTCCCAGACCCTTCTAGAGAACCCCAGGACCCATCTAAAAGCCCCCAGATCCTTCTAGAGGCCTCCAGGACCCTTCTAAAAGTACCCAGACCCTTCTAGAGCCCCCCCGGACCATTCTAAAAGAACCCAGACCCTTCTAGAGCCCCCCAGGACCCTACTAAAAGCTCCCAGACCCTTCTAGAGCCCCCCAGGACCCTTCTAAAAGCCCCCAGACCTTTCTAGACCCTCCCCGGATCCTTCTAAAAGCCCCCAGACCCTTCTAGATCCTCCCAGGACCTTTCTAAAAGCCCCCAGACCTTTCTAGAGGCCCCAGGACCCTTCTAAAAGCCCCCAGAACCTTCTAGAGCCCCCCAGGACCCTTCTAAAAGCCCCCAGACCCTTCTAGAGCACCCCAGGACCCTTCTAAAAGCCCCCAGACCCTTCTTGAGCCCCCCAGGACCCTTCTAAAAGACCCCAGACCCTTCTAGCGGCACCCAGGACCCTTCTACAAGCCCCCAGAGCCTTCTAGACCCCCCCAGGAACCTTATAAAAGCTCCCAGACCATTCTAGATGCCCCCAGGACCCTTCTAAAAGCCCCCAGACACTTCTAGAGACCCCCGGACCCTTCTACACGCCCCCAGACCCTTCTAGATCCACCCAGGACCCTTCTAAAAGCACCCAGACCCTTCTAGAGGACCCCAGGACCCGTCTAAAAGCATCTAGACCCTTCTAGAGCCCCCCAGGACCTTTCTAAAAGCACCCAGACCCTTCTAGAGGCTCCCCGGACCCTTATAAAAGCACCCCGACCCTTCTAGAGCCTCCCAGTACCCTTCTAAAAGCACCCAGAACCTTCTAGAGAACCCCAGGACCCTTCTAAAAGCCCCCAGACCCTTCTAGAGACCCCCAGGATCATTACAAAAGCCCCCAGACCCTTCTAGAGCCCCCTAGGACCCATCTAAAAGCCCCCAGACCCTTCTAGAGGCCCCTAGGACCCTTCTAAAAGATCACAGACCCTTCTAGACCCTCCCCGGATCCTTCGAAAAGACCCCAGACCCTTCTAGAGCCCCCCAGGATCATTCTAAAAGCCCCCAGACCCTTCTAGAGCCCCCCAGTACCCTTCTAAAAGCACCTAGACCCTTCTAGAGCCCCCCAGGACCCTTCTAAATGCCCCCAGACCCTTCAAGAGGCACCCAAGGCCCCTCTTAATGAACCCCGTCCCTTCTAGAGCACCCCAGGTCCCTTCTAAAAGTCCCCAGGCCCTTCTAGAGCACCCCAGGACCCTTCTAAAAGCCACCAGACCCTTCTAGAGCCCCCCCGGACCCTTCTAAAAGACCCCAGACCCTTCTAGAGGACCCCAGGACCCTTCTGAAGGCCAGCAGAACATTCTAGAGCCCCCCAGGACCCTTCTAAAAGCACCCAGACCCTTCTAGAGGCCCCCAGGACCCTTCTAAAAGCCCCCAGACCCTTCTAGAGCCCCCCAGGACCCTTCTACAAGCCCCCAGACCCTTCTAGAGCCACCCAGGACCCTTCTAAAAGCACCCAGACCCTTCTAGAGGACCCCAGGACCCGTCTAAAACCCTCTAGACCCTTCTAGAGCCCCCAAGGACCTTTCTAAAAGCACCCAGACCCTTCTAGATGCTCCCCGGACCCTTATAAAAGCACCCCGACCCTTCTAGAGCCTCCCAGTACCCTTCTAAAAGCAACCAGACCCTTCTAGAGAACCCCAGGATCATTCTAAAAGACCCCAGACCCTTCTAGACCCTTCCCGGATCCTTCTAAAAGCCCCCAGACCCTTCTAGAGCCCCCTAGGACCCATCTAAAAGCCCCCAGACCCTTCTAGAGGCCCCTAGGACCCTTCTAAAAGCCCCCAGACCCTTCTAGACCCTCCCCGGATCCTTCGAAAAGACCCCAGACCCTTCTAGAGCCACCCAGGATCATTCTAAAAGCCCCCAGACCCTTCTAGAGCCCCCCAGTACCCTTCTAAAAGCCCCTAGACCCTTCTAGAGTCCCCCAGGACCCTTCTAAAGGCCCCCAGACCCTTCAAGAGGCACCCAGGGCCCCTCTTAAGGAACCCCGTCCCTTCTAGAGCACCCCAGGACCCTTCTAAAAGCCCCCAGACCCTTCTAGAGCCGCCCCGGACCCTTCTAAAAGACCCCAGACCCTTCTAGAGGACCCCAGGACCCTTCTGAAAGCCAGCAGAACAATCTAGAATCACCAAGGACCCTTCTAAAGGAACCCAGACCCTTCTAGAGGCCCCTAGGACCCTTCTAAAAGATCACAGACCCTTCTAGACCCTCCCCGGATCCTTCGAAAAGCCCCCAGACCCTTCTAGAGCCCCCCAGGATCATTCTAAAAGCCCCCAGACCCTTCTAGAGCCCCCCAGTACCCTTCTAAAAGCCCCTAGATCCTTCTAGAGTCCCCCAGGACCCTTCTAAAGGCCCCCAGACCCTTCAAGAGGCACCCAGGGCCCCTCTTAAGGAACCCCGTCCCTTCTAGGGCAAACCAGGACCCTTCTAAAAGTCCCCAGACCCTTCTAAGCACCCCAGGACCATTCTAAAAGCCCCCAGACCCTTCTAGAGCTGCCCCGGACCCTTCAAAAAGACCCCAGACCCTTCTAGAGGACCCCAGGACCCTTCTGAAAGCCAGCAGAACAATCTAGAATCACCCAGGACCCTTCTAAAGGAACCCAGACCCTTCTAGAGCCCCCCAGGACCCTTCTAAAAGCGCCCAGACGCTTCTAGAGAAGCCCAGGACCCTTCTGAAAGCCCCCAGACCCTTCTAGAGACACTCAGGACCCTTCTAAATGCCCCCAGACCCTTCTAGAGAACCCCAGGACCCATCTAAAAGCCCCCAGATCCTTCTAGAGGCCCCCAGGACCCTTCTAAAAGCCCCCAGACCATTCTAGAGGAACCCAGGACCATTCCAAAAGACCCCAGACCCTTCTAGAGCCCCCCAGGACCCTTCTAAAGGCACCCAGACCCTTCTAGAGCCCCCCAGGACCCTTCTAAAAGCCCCCAGACCCTTCTAGAGACCAGCAGGACCCTTCTGAAAGACCCCAGAACCATCTAGAGCCCTCCAGGACCCTTCTAAAAGCCCCCAGACCCTTCTAGAGAATCCGAGGACCCTTCTAATATTCCCCAGACCCTTCTAGAGCCCCCCCGGACCCTTCTAAAAGCCCCCCCGGACCCTTCTAGAGGCCCCCAGGACCCTTATAAAAGCACCCAGACCCTTCCAGAGCCTCCCAGGACCATTCTACAAGCACCCAGACCCTTCTAGAGCCCCCCAGGACACTTCTAATAGCCCCCAGACCCGTCTAGATGCCACCAGGACCCTTCTAAAAGTCCCCAGATTCTTCTAGAGCCCCCCCGGACCCTTATAAAAGCCCCCAGACCCTTCTAGAGGCACCCAGGACCCTTATAAAAGCACACAGACCCTTCCCGAGCCCCACAGATCCCTTCTAAACGCCCCCAAACCCTTCTAGAGGCCCCCAGGACCCTTCTAAAAGCCTCTAGACCCTTCTAGAGCCTCCCAGGACCCTTCTAAAAGCCCCCAGACCCTTCTAGAGCCTCCCCTGACCATTCTAAAAGCCCCCAGACCCTTCTAGAGCCCCCCAGGACCCTTCTAAAAGACCCCAGACCCTTCTAGAGCCGCCTAGGATCCTTCAAAAAGCATAAAGACCCTTCTACACCGTCCCCGGTTTATTCTAAAAGCCCCCAGACCCTTCTAGAGCCCCTCAGGACCATTCTAAATGCTCCCAGACCCTTCTAGAGAACCCCAGGACCCATCTAAAAGCCCCCAGATCCTTCTAGAGGCCTCCAGGACCCTTCTAAAAGTACCCAGACCCTTCTAGAGCCCCCCCGGACCATTCTAAAAGAACCCAGACCATTCTAGAGCCCCGCAGGACCCTACTAAAAGCTCCCAGACCCTTCTAGAGCCACCCAGGACCCTTCTAAAAGCCCCCAGACCCTTCTAGACCCTCCCCGGATCTTTCTAAAAGCCCCCAGACCCTTCTAGATCCTCCCAGGACCTTTCTAAAAGCCCCCAGACCTTTCTAGAGGCCCCAGGACCCTTCTAAAAGCCCCCAGAACATTCTAGAGCCCCCCAGGACCCTTCTAAAAGCCCCCAGACCCTTCTAGAGCCCCCCAGGACCCTTCTAAAAGACCCCAGACCCTTCTAGCGGCACCCAGGACCCTTCTAAAAGCACCCAGACCCTTCTAGAGGACCCCAGGACCCGTCTAAAAGCATCTAGACCCTTCTAGAGCCCCCCAGGACCTTTCTAAAAGCACCCAGACCCTTCTAGAGGCTCCCCGGACCCTTATAAAAGCACCCCGACCCTTCTAGAGCCTCCCAGTACCCTTCTAAAAGCAACCAGACCCTTCTAGAGAACCCCAGGACCCTTCTAAAAGCCCCCAGACCCTTCTAGAGCCCCCCAGGATCATTCTAAAAGCCCCCAGACCCTTCTAGAGCCCCCTAGGACCCATCTAAAAGCCCCCAGACCCTTCTAGAGGCCCCTAGGACCCTTCTAAAAGCTCACAGACCCTTCTAGACCCTCCCCGGATCCTTCGAAAAGAACCCAGACCCTTCTAGAGCCCCCCAGGATCATTCTAAAAGCCCCCAGACCCTTCTAGAGCCCCTCAGTACCCTTCTAAAAGCCCCTAGACCCTTCTAGAGCCCCCCAGGACCCTTCTAAATGCCCCCAGACCCTTCAAGAGGCACCCAGGGCCCCTCTTAATGAACCCCGTCCATTCTAGAGCACCCCAGGTCCCTTCTAAAAGTACCCAGGTCCTTCTAGAGCACTCCAGGACCCTTCTAAAAGCCCCCAGACCCTTCTAGAGCAACACCGGACCCTTCTAAAAGACCCCAGACCCTTCTAAAGGACCCCAGGACCCTTCTGAAAGCAAGCAGAACATTCTAGAGTCACCCAGGACCCTTCTAAAGGCACCCAGACCCTTCTAGAGCCCCCCAGGACCCTTCTAAAAGCGCCCAGACCCTTCTAGAAACTCCCAGGACCCTTCTGAAAGCCCCCAGAACCTTCTAGAGCCCTCCAGGACCCTTCTAAAAGCACCCAGACCCTTCTAGAGCATCCGAGAACCCTTCTAAAATTCCCCAGACACTTCTAGAGCACCCCAGGACAATTCTAAAAGCCCCCAGACGCTTCTAGAGCCACCCAGGACCCTTCTAAAAGCACCCAGAACCTTCTAGAGCCCCCCAGATCCCATCTACAAGCACCCAGACCCTTCTAGAGCATCCCAGGACCCTTCTAAAAGCCCCCAGACCCATCTAGATCCTCCCAGGACCTTTCTAAAAGCCCCCAGACCCTTCTAGAGCATCCCAGTACCCTTCTAAAAGCACCCAGACCATTCTAGAGCACCCCAGGACCCTTCTAAAAGCCCCCAGACCCTTCTAGAGCCACCCAGGACCCTTCTAAAAGCCCCCAGACCCTTCTAGAGGACCCCAGGACCCTTCTGAAAGCCAGCAGAACAATCTAGAGTCACCCAGGACCATTCTAAAGGCACCCAGACCCTTCTAGAGACCCCCAGGACCCTTCTGAAAGACCCCAGAACCTTCTAGAGCCCTCTAGGACCCTTCTAAAAGCCCCCAGACCCTTCTAGAGAATCCGATAACCCTTCTAAAATTCCCCAGACCCTTCTAGAGCCCCCCCGGACCCTTCTAAAAGCCCCCAGACCCTTCTAGAGCCACCCAGGACACTTCTAAAAGCCCCCAGACCATTCTAGAGCCCCCCAGGACCCTTCTAAAAGCCCCCAGACCCTTCTAGAGCACCCCAGGACCCTTCTGAAAGACCCCAGAACATTCTAGAGCCCCCCAGGACCCTTCTAAAAGCCCCCAGACCCTTCTAGAGCATCCGAGGACCCTTATAAAAGCACCCAGACCCTTCTAGAGCATCCCAGGACCCTTCTAAAAGCCCCCAGACCCTTCTAGAGGCCCCTAGGACCCTTCTAAAACCCCCCAGAACCCTCTAGAGCCACTCAGGACTCTTCTAAAAGCCCCCAGACCCTTCTAGAGGCCCCCAGGACCCTTCTAAAAGCACCCAGACACTTCTAGAGCACCCCAATACCATTCTAAAGGCCCCCAGACCTTTCTAGACCCTCCCCGGATCATTCTAAAAGCTCCCAGACCCTTCAAGAGCCCCCCAGGATCATTCTAAAAGACCCCAGACCCTTCTAGAGCCCCCTAGGACCCATCTAAAAGCCCCCAGACCCTTCTAGAGGCCCCTAGGACCCTTCTAAAAGACTCCAGACCCTTCTAGACCCTCCCCGGATCCTTCGAAAAGATCCCAGACCCTTCTAGAGCCCCCCAGGATCATTCTAAAAGTCCCCAGACCCTTCTAGAGGCCCCCAGGAACCTTCTAAAAGCCCCCAGACCATTCTAGAGCCCCCTAGGACCCATCTAAAAGCCCCCAGACCCTTCTAGGCCCTCCCCGGATCATTCTAAAAGCTTCCAGATTCTTCTAGAGCCTCCCAGGACCCTTCTAATAGCCCCCCGACCTTTCTAGACCCTCCCCGGATCCTTCTAAATGAACACAGACCTTTCTAGGGCCCCCAGAACCCCTCTAAAAGCCTCCAGACCCTTGTAGAGCCCCCCAGGACCCGTCTAAAAGCGCCCAGACCCTTCTAGACCCTCCCCTGATCATTCTAAAAGAACCCAGACCCTTCTAAAACCTCCCAAGACTATTCTAAAAGAACCCAGACCCTTCTAGACCCTCCCCGGATTATTCTAAAAGCCCCCAGACCCTTCTAGAGCCCCCCAAGACCCTTCTAAAAGCCTCCAGACCCTTCTAGAGCCCCCCCCGAACCACTCTAATAGTTCTCAGAACCTTCTAGAGGCCCCCAGGACCCTTCTATAAGTCTTCAGACCCTTCTAGAGAACCCCAGGAACATTCTAAAAGCCCCCAGACCATTCTAGAGCCTCCCAGGAGCCTTCTAAAAACCCCCAGACCCTTCTAGAGCCCCCCCGGACCACTCTAATAGATCCCAGACCCTTCTAGAGGCCCCCAGGATACTTCTAAAAGCCCCCAGACCCTTCTAGAGGCCCCCAGGACCCTTCTAAAAGCCCCCAGAACCTTCTAGACCCTCCCCGGATCATTCTAAAAGCCCCCAGACCCTTCTAGAGCCACCCAGGACCCTTCTAAAAGCCCACAGACCATTCTAGAGCCCCCCAAGACCCTTCTAAAAGCCCCCAGACACTTCTAGAGCACCCCAGGACCCTTCTGAAAGACCCCAGAACATTCTAGAGCCCCCCAGGACCGTTCTAAAAGCCCCCAGACCATTCTAGAGCCCCCCCGGACCCTTCTAAAAGCCCCCAGACCCTTCTAAAAGCCACCAGACCCTTCTAGAGCCCCCACAGGACCATTCTACAAGCTCCCAGACCCTTCTAGAACCCCTCAGGACCCTTCTACAAGCCCCCAGACCAATCTAGATCCAACAAGGACCCTTCTAAAAGCCCCCAGACCCTTCTAGAGGCCCCCAGGACTCGTCTAAAAGCCTCTAGACCCTTCTAGAGCCCCCCAGGATCATTCTAAAAGCCCCCAGACCCTTCTAGAGCCCCCCAGGATCATTCCAAAAGCCCCCAGACCATTCTAGAGCACCCTAGGACCCATCTAAAAGCCCCCAGACCCTTCTAGAGTCCCCTAGGACACTTCTAAAAGCCCCCAGACCCTTCTAGACCCTCCCCGGATCCTTCTAAAAGACCCCAGACCCTTCTAGAGCCACCTAGGATCCTTCAAAAAGCACCCAGACCCTTCTAGAGGCCCCCAGGACCCGTCTAAAAGCATCTAGACCCTTCTAGAGCCCCCCAGGACCTTTCTAAAAGCACCCAGACCCTTCTAGAGGCTCCCCGGACCCTTATAAAAGCACCCCGACCCTTCTAGAGCCTCCCAGTACCCTTCTAAAAGCAACCAGACCCTTCTAGAGAAAACCAGGACCCTTCTAAAAGCACCCAGACCCTTCTAGACCCTCCCCGGATCCTTCTAAAAGCCCCCAGACCCTTCTAGAGCCACCTATGATCCTTCAAAAAGCACCCAGACCTTTCTAGACCGTCCCCGGATCATTCTAAAAGCACCCAGACCCTTCTAGAGACCCCCAGGATCATTCTAAAAGCCCCCAGACCCTTCTAGAGCCCCCCAGGATCATTCCAAAAGCCCCCAGACCCTTCTAGAGCCCCCTAGGACCCATCTAAAAGCCCCCAGACCCTTCTAGAGTCCCCTAGGACACTTCTAAAAGCCCCCAGACCCTTCTAGAGCCCCCCAGGACCCTTCTAAAAGTCCCCAGACCCTTCTAGACCCTCCCTGGATCCTTCTAAAAGCACCCAGACCCTTCTAAAGCCTTTTAGAAGGGTACTGGGAGGCTGTAGAAGGGTCTGGGTGCTTTTAGAAGGGTCCTGGGGGGCTCTAGAAGGGTCTGGGGGCATTCAGAAGGGTCCTGGGGGCCTCTAGAAGGGTCTGCAAGCTTTTAGAAGGGCCCTGGGCGGCTCTAGAAGGGTCTGGGGGCATTTAGAAGGGTCCTGGTGGGCTCTAGAAGGGTCTGATGGTTTTCAGAAGGTTCCTGGGGGCCTCTAGAAGGGTCTGGAAGCTTTTAGAAGGGTCCTGGGCGCATCTAGAAGGGTCTGGAGTCTTTTAGAAGGGTCCTGGGAGGATCCAGATGGGTCTGGGTGCTTTTAGAAGGATCCGGAGAGGGTCTAGATGGGTCTGGGTGCATTTAGAAGGGTCCTGCGGGGCTCTACAAATGTCTGGAGGCTTTTAGAAGGGTCCAGGGGGCCTCTAGAAGGGTCTGGAGGCTTTTAGAAGAGTCCTGGTGGCCTTTAGAAGGGTCTGGCGGCTTTTAGAAGAGTCCTGGGGCCTCTAGAAATGTCTGGGGGCTTTTAGAAGGGTCCTGGGGGGCTCTAGAAGGGTCTGGAGGCTTTTAGAAGGTTCCGGTGTGGCTCTCGAATGGTGTGGGGGCTTTCAGAAGGGTCCTGGGGGCATCTAGAAGGCTCTGGGGACTTTTATAAGGGTCCTGGGGGGCTCTAGAAGGGTCTGGGTGCTTTTAGAAGGATCCGGGGAGGGTCTAGAAGGGTCTGGAGGCTTTTAGAAGGGTCCTGGGGGGCTCTAGAAGGGTCTGGGGGATATTAGAAGGGTCCTGGGATGGTCTAACAAGGGTCTGGGTTGTTTTAGAAGGGTCCTGCGGGTCTCTAGAAGGGTCTGGGGGCTTTTAGAAGGGTCCTGGTAGGCTGTAGAAGGGTCTTTGTGCATTTAGAAGGGTCCCGCGGGTCTTTAGAAGGGTCTGGGGGCTTTTAGAATGGTCCTTGGGGGCTCTAGAAGGGTCTGGGGACCACTAGAGGGGCCCTGGTTGCCTCTAGAAAGGTCTGGGGTATTTTAGAAGGGTCCTGGGAGACTCTAGAAGGGTCTGGGGGCATTTAGAAGGTCCTGCGTGTCTCTAGAAGGGTCTGAGGGCTTTTAGAAGGGTCCTGTGGGGCTCTAGAATGGTCTGGCGGCTTTTAGAAGGGTCCTGGGGGGCTCTAGAAGGGTGTGAGAGCTTTTAGAATGGTCCTGGGTGCATCTAGAAATCTCTGGGTGCTTTTAGAAGGGTCCTGGGGGCCTCTTGAAGTGTCTGAGGAGTTGTAGAAGGGTCCGGGGAGGCTCTAGTAGGGTCTGGGTGCTTTTAGAAGGATCCGGTTAGGGTCTAGAAGGGTCTGGGGCTTTTAGAAGGGTCCTGTGGAGCTCTAGAAGGGTCTGGGGTCTTTTAGACGGGTCCTGGGGGGCTCTAGAAGGCTCTGGGGCCTTTTAGAAGAGTCCTGGGGAGCTCTAGAAGGGTCTGGGGCTTTCAGAATGATCCTGGGGGTCGCTAGAAGTGTCTGGGTGTATTTGGAAGGGCCTTGGGGAGCTCTAGAATGGTCTGGGGGCTTTCAGAAGGGTCTTGGGGGCATGTAGAAGGGTCTGGAGGCTTTTAGAAGGGTCCTGGAGCGCTCTAGAAGGGTCTGGGGGCATTCAGAACGGTCCTGGTGGCCTCTAGAAGGGACTAGAGGCTTTTAAAAGGGTCCTGGGGGGCTCTAGATGGGTCTCGTGCATTTAGAAGGGTCCTGGGGGGATCTAGAAGGGTCTGGGGGCTTTTAGAAGGATACGTGGAATTTCTAGAAGGGTCTGGGAGCTTTTAGAAGGGTCCTGGGGGGCTCTAGAAGGGTCTGGAGGCTTTTAGAAGCGTCCTGCGGGTCTCTAGAAGGATCTGGGGGCTTTTAGAAGGGTCCTGGGAGGCTCTAGAATGGTCTGATGGATTTTAGAAGGGTCCTGGCAGGTTCTACAAGGGTCTGGGTGCTTTTAGAAGGATCCAGGGAGGGTCTAGAACGGTCTGGGTGGTTTTAGAATGGTCCTGGGGGGTTCTAGAAGGGTCTGGGGGATTTTAGAAGGATCCTGGGGGGCTCTAGAAGGGTCGGGGGGCTTTTAGAAGGGTCCTGGGGGGCTCTAGAAGGGTCTGGGGACTTTTAGAAGGGTCCTGGGGGGCTCTAGAAGGGTCTGGGGACTATTAGAAGGATCCAGGGATGGTCTACTAGGGTCTGGGTTCTTTTAGAAGGGTCCTGCGGGTCTCTAGAAGGTTCTGGGGGCTTTTAGAAGTAGAAGGTTCTGGGGACCATTAGAGGGGCCTTTAGGGGCCTCTAGAAGGGTCTGGGGATTTTTAGAAGGTTCTGGGAGCTCTTGAAGGGCCTGGGTCTTTTAGAATATGTCCTTGGGGCTCTAGAAGGGGTCTGCAGGGACCACTAGAGGGCTCCTGTGGACCTCTATAAGGTCTGGGTATTTTAGAAGGGTCATGGGGAGCTCTAGAATTGTCTGGGGGCTTTTAGAAGGGTCCTGGGAGACTCTAGAAGGGTCTGGGTGCATTTAGAAGGGTCCTGCGGGTCTCTAGAAGGGTCTGGGGGCTTTTAGAAGGGTCCTGGGGGTTCTAGAAGGGTCTGGCGGCTTTTTAGAAGGGTCCTGGTGGGCTCTAGAAGGGGTGTGAGGGTTTTAGATTGGTCCTGGGTGCATCTAGAAGTCTCTGAGGTGCTTTTAGAAGGGTCCTGGGGGCCTCTAGAATTGTCTGCGGCCTTTTAGAAGGGTCCGGGGAGGTCTCTAGAAGGGGTCTGGGTGCTTTTTAGAAGGGTCGCTGGGGGCTCTAGAAGGGTCTGGAGTCTTTGAGAATGGTCCTGGTGGGCTCTAGAAGGGTCTGGGGTTTTAGAAAGATCCGGGGAGGGTCTAGAAGGGTCTGGGAGGTTTTAGAAGGGTCCTGGGGTTCTCTAGAAGGGTCTGGGTGCTTTTAGACGGGCCCTGGCTCTCTAGAAGTGTCTGGGGGCATTTAGAAGAGTCCTGGGGGGCTCTAGAATGGTCTGGGGTCTTTTAGAAGGATTCGGGGGACGGTCTAGAAGGGTCTGGTGGCTTTTTAGAAGGGTCCTGGGGGCTCTAGAAGGGTCTGGGGGATTTTAGAAGGGTCCTGCGGTCCTCTAGAATAGTCTGGATGCTTTTAGAAGGGTCCTGGGGGCTCTACAAGGTCTGGTTGCATTTTAGAAGGGTCCTGGGGGGCTCTAGAAGGGTCTGGGGGATTTTAGAAGGGTCCTGGGGGCCTCTAGAAGGGTCTGGGTGCTTTTAGAATGGTCCTAGGTGGCTATAGAAGGGTCTGGGGGCTTTTAGAAGGGTCCTTGGGGGCTCTAGAAGGGTCTGGGACCATTAGAGGGGCACTGTGAGCCTCTAGAATGGTCTGGGTTATTTTAGAAGGTCCTCGGAGGTCTAGAATTGTCTGGGGCTTTTAGAAAGGTCCTGGGAGGCTCTAGAAGGGTCTGGGTGCTTTTAGAAGAGTCCTGCGTGTCTCTAGAAGGGTCTGGGGGCTTTTAGAAGGGTCCTTGGGGCTCTAGAAGGGTGTGGGACCACTAGAGGAGCCCTGGGGGCCTCTAGAGGGGTCTGGGGTATTTTAGAAGGGTCCTGGGAGCTCTAGAAGGGTCGGGGGCTTTTAGAAGGGTCCTGAGAGACTCTAGAAGGGTCTGGGGGCATTTAGAAGGGTCCTGCGGGTCTCTAGAAGGGTCTGGGGCTTTTAGAAAGGTCCTGGGGGGCTCTAGAAGGGTCTGGGGCTTTTAGAAGGGTCCTGGGGTGCTCTAGAAGGGTGTGAGGGCTTTTAGAAGGGTCCTGGGGGCATCTAGAAGGCTCTGGGGGCTTTTAGAAGTGTCCCTGTGGGCCTCTAGAAGTGTCTGAGGGATTTTAGAAGGGTCCTGGGAGGGCTCTGGAATGGTCTGGGTGCTTTTAGAAGGATTCGGGGAGGGTCTAGAAGTCTGGTGGCATTTAGAAGGGTCCTGTGGGGCTCTAGAAGGGTCTGGTGCTTTTAGAAGGGTCCTGGGGCTCTAGAAGGGTCTGGGTGCTTTCAGAAGGGTCCTGGGGAGCTCTAGAAGGGTTTGGGGTCTTTTAGAAGGGTCCTGGGTGGCGCTAAAAGTGTCTGGGTGCATTTAGAAGGGTCCTGGGAGCTCTAGAAGGGTCTGGGGGCTTTCAGAAGGGTCCTGGTGGCCTCTAGAAGGGTCTGGAGGCTTTTAGAAGAGTCCTGGGGGGCTCTAGAAGGGTCTGGGGGCATTCAGAAGGGTCCTGGGGGCCTCTAGAAGGGTCTGGATGCTTTTAGAAGAGTCCTGGGGGGCTCTAGATGGGTCTGGGGACATTTAGAATGGTCCTGGGGGGCTCTAGAAGGGTCTGGGGGAGTTTAGATAGGTCCTGGGGAGCTCTAGAAGGGTCTGGGTGCTTTTAGAAGGGTCCTGGGAGACTCTAGAAGGGTCTGAGTGCTTTTAGAAGGGTCCTTCGGGTCTCTAGAAGGGTCTGGGTTCTTTTAGAATGGTCCTGGGGGGCTCTAGAAGTGTGTGAGGTCTTTTAGAAGGGTCCTGGGGGCATCTCGAAGAATCTGATGGCTTTTAGAAGGGTCCTGGGGGCCTCTAGAAGTGTCTGGTTGCTTTTAGAAGGATTCGGGGAGGGTCTAGAAGGGTCTGGGGGCTTTTAGAAGGGTCCTGTGGGGCTCTAGAAGGGTCTGGGTGCTTTTAGAAGGGTCCTGGGGGCCTCTAGAAGGGTCTGGGGGCTTTTAGAAGGGTCCTGGGGAGCTCTAGAAGGGTCTTGGGGCTTTTAGAAGGGTCCTGAGGGCGCTAGAAGTGTCTGGGTGCTCTTACAAGGGTCCTGGGTGTCTCTAGAAGGGTCTGGGGGCTTTTAGAAGGGTCCTGGGGGCCTCTAGAAGTGTCTGGAGCCTTTATAGAAGGGTCCTAGGGGGCTCTAGAAGGGTCTGGGGGCATTCAGAAGGGTCCTTCGGGCCTCTAGAAGGGTCTGGAGTCTATTAGAAGAGTCCTGGGGGGCTCTAGATGGGTCTGGGGTCATTTAGAAGGGTCCTGGGGGGCTCTAGAAGGGTCTGGGGGCTTTCAGAAGTGTCCTGGGGGGCTCTAGAAGGGTCTGGGGGCTTTTAGAAGGGTCCTGGGTCATCTAGAATGGTCTGGGGGCTTTTAGAAAGGTCCTGGGAGGATCCAGATGGGTCTGGGTGGTTTTAGAAGGGTCCTGGGGGGCTCTACATATGTCTGGAGGATTTTAGAAGGATCCGGGGAGGCTCTAGAAGTGTCTGGCGGCTTTTAGAAGGGTCCTTGGGAGCTCTAGAAGGGTCTGGATGCTTTCAGAAGGGTCCTGGGGGCCTCTAGAAGGGTCTGGGTGCTTTCAGAAAGGTCCTGGGTGGCTCTAGAAGGGTCTGGGGGCTTTTAGAAGGGTCCTGTGGGGCTGTAGAAGGGTCTGGGGGCTTTTAGATGGGTCCTGGGGGGCTCTAGAAGGGTCCGGAGGCTTTTAGAAGGGTCCTGGGGGGCTCTAGAAGGGTCTGGGGGCTATTAGAAGGATCCGGGGAGGGTCTAGAAGGCTCTGGGGGCATTTAGAAGGGTCCTTGGTGGCTCTAGAATGGTCTGGGTACCATTAGCAGAGCCCTGGGGTCCTCTAGAAGGGTCTGGGGGATTTTAGAAAGGTCCTGGGAGGCTCTAGAAGGGTCTGGGGGCTTTTACAAGGGTCCTGGGGGAATCTAGAAGGGTCTGGGGGCTTTTAGAAGGGTCCTGCGTGTCTCTAGAAGGGTCTGGGGGCTTTTAGACGGGCCCTGGAGGACTCTAGAAGGCTCTGGGGTCTTTGAGAAGGGTCCTAGGGGGCTCTAGAAGGGTCTGGGTGTTTTTAGAAAGGTCCTGGGGTGCTCTAGAAGGGTCTGGGAGCTTTTAGAAGGGTCCTGGGAGACACTAGAAGGCTCTGAGGGCTTTTAGTAGGGTCCTATAGGGTCTCTAGAAGGGTCTGGGGGCTTTTAGAAGGGTCCTGCGAGGCTCTAGAAGGGTCTGGTGGCATTTAGAAGGGTCCTGTGGGGCTCTAGAAGGGTCTGGGTGCTTTTAGAAGGGTCCTGGGGGCTCTAGAAGGGTCTGGGTGCTTTCAGAAGGGTCCTGGGGAGCTCTAGAAGGGTTTGGGGTCTTTTAGAAGGGTCCTGGGTGGTGCTAAAAGTGTCTGGGTGCATTTAGAAGGGTCCTGGGGAGCTCTAGAAGGGTCTGGGGGCTTTCAGAAGGGTCCTGGTGGCCTCTAGAAGGGTCTGGAGGCTTTTAGAATGGTCCTTGGGGGCTCTAGAAGGGTCTGGGGACCACTAGAGGGGCCCTGGTTGCCTCTAGAAAGGTCTGGGGTATTTTAGAAGGGTCCTGGGAGACTCTAGAAGGGTCTGGGGGCATTTAGAAGGTCCTGCGTGTCTCTAGAAGGGTCTGAGGGCTTTTAGAAGGGTCCTGTGGGGCTCTAGAATGGTCTGGCGGCTTTTAGAAGGGTCCTGGGGGGCTCTAGAAGGGTGTGAGAGCTTTTAGAATGGTCCTGGGTGCATCTAGAAATCTCTGGGTGCTTTTAGAAGGGTCCTGGGGGCCTCTTGAAGTGTCTGAGGAGTTGTAGAAGGGTCCGGGGAGGCTCTAGTAGGGTCTGGGTGCTTTTAGAAGGATCCGGTTAGGGTCTAGAAGGGTCTGGGGCTTTTAGAAGGGTCCTGTGGAGCTCTAGAAGGGTCTGGGGTCTTTTAGACGGGTCCTGGGGGGCTCTAGAAGGCTCTGGGGCCTTTTAGAAGAGTCCTGGGGAGCTCTAGAAGGGTCTGGGGCTTTCAGAATGATCCTGGGGGTCGCTAGAAGTGTCTGGGTGTATTTGGAAGGGCCTTGGGGTGCTCTAGAATGGTCTGGGGGCTTTCAGAAGGGTCTTGGGGGCATGTAGAAGGGTCTGGAGGCTTTTAGAAGGGTCCTGGAGCGCTCTAGAAGGGTCTGGGGGCATTCAGAACGGTCCTGGTGGCCTCTAGAAGGGACTAGAGGCTTTTAAAAGGGTCCTGGGGGGCTCTAGATGGGTCTCGTGCATTTAGAAGGGTCCTGGGGGGATCTAGAAGGGTCTGGGGGCTTTTAGAAGGATACGTGGAATTTCTAGAAGGGTCTGGGAGCTTTTAGAAGGGTCCTGGGGGGCTCTAGAAGGGTCTGGAGGCTTTTAGAAGCGTCCTGCGGGTCTCTAGAAGGATCTGGGGGCTTTTAGAAGGGTCCTGGGAGGCTCTAGAATGGTCTGATGGATTTTAGAAGGGTCCTGGCAGGTTCTACAAGGGTCTGGGTGCTTTTAGAAGGATCCAGGGAGGGTCTAGAACGGTCTGGGTGGTTTTAGAATGGTCCTGGGGGGTTCTAGAAGGGTCTGGGGGATTTTAGAAGGATCCTGGGGGGCTCTAGAAGGGTCGGGGGGCTTTTAGAAGGGTCCTGGGGGGCTCTAGAAGGGTCTGGGGACTTTTAGAAGGGTCCTGGGGGGCTCTAGAAGGGTCTGGGGACTATTAGAAGGATCCAGGGATGGTCTACTAGGGTCTGGGTTCTTTTAGAAGGGTCCTGCGGGTCTCTAGAAGGTTCTGGGGGCTTTTAGAAGGGTCCTTGGGGGCTCTAGAAGGTTCTGGGGACCATTAGAGGGGCCTTAGGGGCCTCTAGAAGGGTCTGGGGGATTTTAGAAGGTTTCTGGGGAGCTCTTGAAGGGCCTGGGGTCTTTTAGAAATGTCCTTGGGGGCTCTAGAAGGGTCTGGGGACCACTAGAGGGGCCCTGGGGACCTCTAGAAGGGTCTGGGGTATTTTAGAAGGGTCATGGGGAGCTCTAGAATTGTCTGGGGGCTTTTAGAAGGGTCCTGGGAGACTCTAGAAGGGTCTGGGTGCATTTAGAAGGGTCCTGCGGGTCTCTAGAAGGGTCTGGGGGCTTTTAGAAGGGTCCTGGGGGGTTCTAGAAGGGTCTGGCGGCTTTTAGAAGGGTCCTGGTGGGCTCTAGAAGGGTGTGAGGGCTTTTAGATTGGTCCTGGGTGCATCTAGAAGTCTCTGGGTGCTTTTAGAAGGGTCCTGGGGGCCTCTAGAATTGTCTGCGGCCTTTTAGAAGGGTCCGGGGAGGCTCTAGAAGGGTCTGGGTGCTTTTAGAAGGATCCGGGGAGGGTCTAGAAGGGTCTGGGTCTTTTAGAAGGGTCCTGTGGAGCTCTAGAAGCGTCTGGGGTCTTTTAGACGGGTCCTGGGGGGCTCTAGAAGGGTCTGGGGCTTTTTAGAAGAGTCCTGGGGAGCTCTAGAAGGGTCTGGGGCTTTCAGAAGGGTCCTGGGGGTCGCTAGAAGTGTTTGGGTGTATTTGGAAGGGTCCTGGGGAGCTCTAGAAGGGTCTGGGGGCTTTCAGAAGGGTCCTGGGGGCATGTAGAAGGGTCTGGAGGCTTTTAGAATGGTCCTGATGGGCTCTAGAAGGGTCTGGGGGCATTCAGAACGGTCCTGGTGGCCTCTAGAAGGGACTGGATGTTTTTAGAAGAGTCCTGGGGGGCTCTAGATTGGTCTGGGGGCATTTAGAAGGATACGTGGAATCTCTAGAAGGGTCTGGGGGCTTTTAGAAGGGTCCTGGGGGGCTCTAGAAGGGTCTGGAGGGTTTTAGAAGGGTCCTGGGTGGCTCTAGAAGGGTGTGGGGGCTTTTAGAAGGATCCGGGGAGGGTCTAGAACGGTCTGGGTGGTTTTAGAAGGGTCCTGGGGGGTTCTAGAAGGGTCTGGGGGATTTTAGAAGGGTCCTGGTGGGCTCTAGAAGGGTCTGAGGGATTTTAGAAGGGTCCTGGGGAGCTCTAGAAGGGTCTGGGTGCTTTTATAGGGGCCCTGGGCTTCTCTAGAAGGGTCTGGGGGCTTTTAGAAGAGTTATGGGGGCTCTAGAATGGTCTGGGGGCTTTTAGAAGGGTCCTGGGCGGATCTAGAAGGGTCTGGGGGCTTTCAGAAGGGTACTGCGCGCCTCTAGAAAAGTCTGGAGGCTTTTAGAAGGTCCTGGGGGGCTCTAGAAGGGTCTGGGGGCATTTAGAATGGTCCTGGGGGTCTCTAGAAGGGTCTGGGGGATTTTAGAAGGATCCTGGGGGCCTCTAGAAAGGTCTGGGGGCATTTAGAAGGGTCCTGGGGTGCTCTAGAAGGGTCTGGGGGCTTTCAGAAGGGTCCTGAGGGGCTCTAGAAGGGTCTGGGGTGCTATTAGAAGGGTTCTTGGTGCCTCTAGAAGGCTCTGGGGTCTTTTAGAAGGGTCCTGGGAGGATCCAGATGGGTCTGGGTACTTTTAGAAGGATCCGGGGAGGTTCTAGAAGGGTCTGGGGGCGTTTAGAAGGGTCCTGGGAGGCTCTACAAATGTCTGGAGGGTTTTAGAAGGGTCCTGAGGGGCTCTAGAAGGGTCTGGGGTGCTATTAGAAGGGTTCTTGGTGCCTCTAGAAGGGTCTGGGGTCTTTTAGAAGGGTCCTGGGGGCATCTAGAAGCGTCTATGGGCTTTTAGAATGATCCGGGGAGGCTCTAGAAGGGTCTGGCGGCTTTTAGAAGGGTCCTGGGGTCCTCTAGAAGGGTCTGGGGGCATTTAGAAAGATACGGGGAAGATCTAGAAGGGTCTGGGGGCTTTTAGAAGGGTCCTGGGGGCTCTAGAAGGGTCTGGAGTCTTTGAGAATGGTCCTGGGGGGCTCTAGAAGGGTCTGGGGGTTTTAGAAAGATCCGGGGAGGGTCTAGAAGGGTCTGGGAGGTTTTAGAAGGGTCCTGGGGTTCTCTAGAAGGGTCTGGGTGCTTTTAGACGGGCCCTGGGCTCTCTAGAAGTGTCTGGGGGCATTTAGAAGAGTCCTGGGGGGCTCTAGAATGGTCTGGGGTCTTTTAGAAGGATTCGGGGACGGTCTAGAAGGGTCTGGTGGCTTTTAGAAGGGTCCTGGGGGGCTCTAGAAGGGTCTGGGGGATTTTAGAAGGGTCCTGCGGTCCTCTAGAATAGTCTGGATGCTTTTAGAAGGGTCCTGGGGGGCTCTACAAGGGTCTGGTTGCATTTAGAAGGGTCCTGGGGGGCTCTAGAAGGGTCTGGGGGATTTTAGAAGGGTCCTGGGGGCCTCTAGAAGGGTCTGGGTGCTTTTAGAATGGTCCTAGGTGGCTATAGAAGGGTCTGGGGGCTTTTAGAAGGGTCCTTGGGGGCTCTAGAAGGGTCTGGGGACCATTAGAGGGGCACTGGGAGCCTCTAGAATGGTCTGGGTTATTTTAGAAGGGTCCTCGGGAGGTCTAGAATTGTCTGGGGGCTTTTAGAAAGGTCCTGGGAGGCTCTAGAAGGGTCTGGGGGCTTTTAGAAGAGTCCTGCGTGTCTCTAGAAGGGTCTGGGGGCTTTTAGAAGGGTCCTTGGGGGCTCTAGAAGGGTGTGGGGACCACTAGAGGAGCCCTGGGGGCCTCTAGAGGGGTCTGGGGTATTTTAGAAGGGTCCTGGGGAGCTCTAGAAGGGTCTGGGGGCTTTTAGAAGGGTCCTGAGAGACTCTAGAAGGGTCTGGGGGCATTTAGAAGGGTCCTGCGGGTCTCTAGAAGGGTCTGGGGGCTTTTAGAAAGGTCCTGGGGGGCTCTAGAAGGGTCTGGGGGCTTTTAGAAGGGTCCTGGGGTGCTCTAGAAGGGTGTGAGGGCTTTTAGAAGGGTCCTGGGGGCATCTAGAAGGCTCTGGGGGCTTTTAGAAGTGTCCTGTGGGCCTCTAGAAGTGTCTGAGGGATTTTAGAAGGGTCCTGGGAGGCTCTGGAATGGTCTGGGTGCTTTTAGAAGGATTCGGGGAGGGTCTAGAAGAGTCTGGTGGCATTTAGAAGGGTCCTGTGGGGCTCTAGAAGGGTCTGGGTGCTTTTAGAAGGGTCCTGGGGGCTCTAGAAGGGTCTGGGTGCTTTCAGAAGGGTCCTGGGGAGCTCTAGAAGGGTTTGGGGTCTTTTAGAAGGGTCCTGGGTGGCGCTAAAAGTGTCTGGGTGCATTTAGAAGGGTCCTGGGGAGCTCTAGAAGGGTCTGGGGGCTTTCAGAAGGGTCCTGGTGGCCTCTAGAAGGGTCTGGAGGCTTTTAGAAGAGTCCTGGGGGGCTCTAGAAGGGTCTGGGGGCATTCAGAAGGGTCCTGGGGGCCTCTAGAAGGGTCTGGATGCTTTTAGAAGAGTCCTGGGGGGCTCTAGATGGGTCTGGGGACATTTAGAATGGTCCTGGGGGGCTCTAGAAGGGTCTGGGGGAGTTTAGATAGGTCCTGGGGAGCTCTAGAAGGGTCTGGGTGCTTTTAGAAGGGTCCTGGGAGACTCTAGAAGGGTCTGAGTGCTTTTAGAAGGGTCCTTCGGGTCTCTAGAAGGGTCTGGGTTCTTTTAGAATGGTCCTGGGGGGCTCTAGAAGTGTGTGAGGTCTTTTAGAAGGGTCCTGGGGGCATCTCGAAGAATCTGATGGCTTTTAGAAGGGTCCTGGGGGCCTCTAGAAGTGTCTGGTTGCTTTTAGAAGGATTCGGGGAGGGTCTAGAAGGGTCTGGGGGCTTTTAGAAGGGTCCTGTGGGGCTCTAGAAGGGTCTGGGTGCTTTTAGAAGGGTCCTGGGGGCCTCTAGAAGGGTCTGGGGGCTTTTAGAAGGGTCCTGGGGAGCTCTAGAAGGGTCTTGGGGCTTTTAGAAGGGTCCTGAGGGCGCTAGAAGTGTCTGGGTGCTCTTACAAGGGTCCTGGGTGTCTCTAGAAGGGTCTGGGGGCTTTTAGAAGGGTCCTGGGGGCCTCTAGAAGTGTCTGGAGCCTTTATAGAAGGGTCCTAGGGGGCTCTAGAAGGGTCTGGGGGCATTCAGAAGGGTCCTTCGGGCCTCTAGAAGGGTCTGGAGTCTATTAGAAGAGTCCTGGGGGGCTCTAGATGGGTCTGGGGTCATTTAGAAGGGTCCTGGGGGGCTCTAGAAGGGTCTGGGGGCTTTCAGAAGTGTCCTGGGGGGCTCTAGAAGGGTCTGGGGGCTTTTAGAAGGGTCCTGGGTCATCTAGAATGGTCTGGGGGCTTTTAGAAAGGTCCTGGGAGGATCCAGATGGGTCTGGGTGGTTTTAGAAGGGTCCTGGGGGGCTCTACATATGTCTGGAGGATTTTAGAAGGATCCGGGGAGGCTCTAGAAGTGTCTGGCGGCTTTTAGAAGGGTCCTTGGGAGCTCTAGAAGGGTCTGGATGCTTTCAGAAGGGTCCTGGGGGCCTCTAGAAGGGTCTGGGTGCTTTCAGAAAGGTCCTGGGTGGCTCTAGAAGGGTCTGGGGGCTTTTAGAAGGGTCCTGTGGGGCTGTAGAAGGGTCTGGGGGCTTTTAGATGGGTCCTGGGGGGCTCTAGAAGGGTCCGGAGGCTTTTAGAAGGGTCCTGGGGGGCTCTAGAAGGGTCTGGGGGCTATTAGAAGGATCCGGGGAGGGTCTAGAAGGCTCTGGGGGCATTTAGAAGGGTCCTTGGTGGCTCTAGAATGGTCTGGGGACCATTAGCAGAGCCCTGGGGTCCTCTAGAAGGGTCTGGGGGATTTTAGAAAGGTCCTGGGAGGCTCTAGAAGGGTCTGGGGGCTTTTACAAGGGTCCTGGGGGAATCTAGAAGGGTCTGGGGGCTTTTAGAAGGGTCCTGCGTGTCTCTAGAAGGGTCTGGGGGCTTTTAGACGGGCCCTGGAGGACTCTAGAAGGCTCTGGGGTCTTTGAGAAGGGTCCTAGGGGGCTCTAGAAGGGTCTGGGTGTTTTTAGAAAGGTCCTGGGGTGCTCTAGAAGGGTCTGGGAGCTTTTAGAAGGGTCCTGGGAGACACTAGAAGGCTCTGAGGGCTTTTAGTAGGGTCCTATAGGGTCTCTAGAAGGGTCTGGGGGCTTTTAGAAGGGTCCTGCGAGGCTCTAGAAGGGTCTGGTGGCATTTAGAAGGGTCCTGTGGGGCTCTAGAAGGGTCTGGGTGCTTTTAGAAGGGTCCTGGGGGCTCTAGAAGGGTCTGGGTGCTTTCAGAAGGGTCCTGGGGAGCTCTAGAAGGGTTTGGGGTCTTTTAGAAGGGTCCTGGGTGGCGCTAAAAGTGTCTGGGTGCATTTAGAAGGGTCCTGGGGAGCTCTAGAAGGGTCTGGGGGCTTTCAGAAGGGTCCTGGTGGCCTCTAGAAGGGTCTGGAGGCTTTTAGAATGGTCCTTGGGGGCTCTAGAAGGGTCTGGGGACCACTAGAGGGGCCCTGGTTGCCTCTAGAAAGGTCTGGGGTATTTTAGAAGGGTCCTGGGAGACTCTAGAAGGGTCTGGGGGCATTTAGAAGGTCCTGCGTGTCTCTAGAAGGGTCTGAGGGCTTTTAGAAGGGTCCTGTGGGGCTCTAGAAGGGTCTGGGTGCTTTTAGAAGGGTCCTGGGAGACTCTAGAAGGGTCTGAGTGCTTTTAGAAGGGTCCTTCGGGTCTCTAGAAGGGTCTGGGTTCTTTTAGAATGGTCCTGGGGGGCTCTAGAAGTGTGTGAGGTCTTTTAGAAGGGTCCTGGGGGCATCTCGAAGAATCTGATGGCTTTTAGAAGGGTCCTGGGGGCCTCTAGAAGTGTCTGGTTGCTTTTAGAAGGATTCGGGGAGGGTCTAGAAGGGTCTGGGGGCTTTTAGAAGGGTCCTGTGGGGCTCTAGAAGGGTCTGGGTGCTTTTAGAAGGGTCCTGGGGGCCTCTAGAAGGGTCTGGGGGCTTTTAGAAGGGTCCTGGGGAGCTCTAGAAGGGTCTTGGGGCTTTTAGAAGGGTCCTGAGGGCGCTAGAAGTGTCTGGGTGCTCTTACAAGGGTCCTGGGTGTCTCTAGAAGGGTCTGGGGGCTTTTAGAAGGGTCCTGGGGGCCTCTAGAAGTGTCTGGAGCCTTTATAGAAGGGTCCTAGGGGGCTCTAGAAGGGTCTGGGGGCATTCAGAAGGGTCCTTCGGGCCTCTAGAAGGGTCTGGAGTCTATTAGAAGAGTCCTGGGGGGCTCTAGATGGGTCTGGGGTCATTTAGAAGGGTCCTGGGGGGCTCTAGAAGGGTCTGGGGGCTTTCAGAAGTGTCCTGGGGGGCTCTAGAAGGGTCTGAGGGCTTTTAGAAGGGTCCTGGGTCATCTAGAATGGTCTGGGGGCTTTTAGAAAGGTCCTGGGAGGATCCAGATGGGTCTGGGTGGTTTTAGAAGGGTCCTGGGGGGCTCTACATATGTCTGGAGGATTTTAGAAGGATCCGGGGAGGCTCTAGAAGTGTCTGGCGGCTTTTAGAAGGGTCCTTGGGAGCTCTAGAAGGGTCTGGATGCTTTCAGAAAGGTCCTGGGTGGCTCTAGAAGGGTCTGGGGGCTTTTAGAAGGGTCCTGTGGGGCTGTAGAAGGGTCTGGGGGCTTTTAGATGGGTCCTGGGGGGCTCTAGAAGGGTCCGGAGGCTTTTAGAAGGGTCCTGGGGGGCTCTAGAAGGGTCTGGGGGCTATTAGAAGGATCCGGGGAGGGTCTAGAAGGCTCTGGGGGCATTTAGAAGGGTCCTTGGTGGCTCTAGAATGGTCTGGGGACCATTAGCAGAGCCCTGGGGTCCTCTAGAAGGGTCTGGGGGATTTTAGAAAGGTCCTGGGAGGCTCTAGAAGGGTCTGGGGGCTTTTACAAGGGTCCTGGGGGAATCTAGAAGGGTCTGGGGGCTTTTAGAAGGGTCCTGCGTGTCTCTAGAAGGGTCTGGGGGCTTTTAGACGGGCCCTGGAGGACTCTAGAAGGCTCTGGGGTCTTTGAGAAGGGTCCTAGGGGGCTCTAGAAGGGTCTGGGTGTTTTTAGAAAGGTCCTGGGGTGCTCTAGAAGGGTCTGGGAGCTTTTAGAAGGGTCCTGGGAGACACTAGAAGGCTCTGAGGGCTTTTAGTAGGGTCCTATAGGGTCTCTAGAAGGGTCTGGGGGCTTTTAGAAGGGTCCTGGGGTCCTCTAGAAGTGTCTGCGGCCTTTTAGAAGGGTCCTGGGAGGTTCTAGAATGGTCTGGGCGCTTTTAGAAAGATTCGGGGTGGGTCTAGAATGGTCTGGGTTCTTTTAGAAGGGTCCTGGGAGGCTCTAGAAGGGTCTGGGTGCTTTTAGAAGGGTCCTGGGGGGTCTAGAATTGTCTGGGGACTTTTAGAAGGGTCCTGGGGAGCGCTAGAAGGGTCTGGGGGCTTTTAGAAGGGTCCTGGGTTGCTCTAGAAGGGTCTGGGCGCTTTCAGAAGGGTCCTGAGGGCCTCTGGAATGGTCTGGGGTCTTTTAGAAGAGTCCTGGGGGGCTCTAGAAGGGTCTGGGGGCATTCAGAAGGGTCCTGGGGGCCTCTAGAAGGGACTGGAGGCTTTTAGAAGAGTCCTGGGGTGCTCTAGATGGGTCTGGGCGCATTTAGAAGCGTCCTGGGGGGCTCTGGAAGGGTCTGGGGGAGTTTAGAATGGTCCTGGGGAGCTCTAGAAGGGTCTGGGTGCTTTTAGAAGGGTCCTGGTAGACTCTAGAAGGGTCTGAGTGCTATTAGAATGGTCCTGCGGGTCTCTAGAAGGGTCTGGGGGGCTCTAGAAGGGTGTGAGGTCTTTTAGAATTGTCATGGGAGCATCTTGAAGGCTCTGGGGTATTTTAGAAGGGTCCTGGGGGCCTCTAGAAGGGTCTGGTTGCTTTTAGAAGTGTCCGTGGAGGCTCTAGAAGGGTCTGGGGCCTTTTAGAAGTGTCCTGGGGGGCTCTAGAAGGGTCTGGGTGCTATTAGAAGGATCCGGGGAGGGTCTAGAAGGCTCTGGGGGCTTTTAGAAGGGTCCTTGGGGGCTCTAGAAGGGTCTGGGGACCATTAGAGGAGCCCTGGCGGCCTCTAGAAGGGTCTGGGGGATTTTAGAAGGGTCCTGGGGAGCTCTAGAAGGGTCTGGGGTCTTTTAGAAGGGTCCTGGAGGAATATAGAAGGGTCTGGGGCCTTTTAGAAGGGTCCTGCGGGTCTCTAGAAGGGTCTGGGTGCTTTTAGAAGGGTCCTGGAGGAATCTAGAAGGGTCTGGGGTCTTTGAGAAGGGTCCTAGGGGTCTCTAGAAGGGTCTGGGTGCTTTTAGAATTGTCCTGGGGTGCTCTAGAAGGGTCTGGGGTCTTTTAGAAGGGTCCTGGGAGACTCTGGAAAGGTCTGAGGGCTTCTAGAAGGGTCCTGTATGGTCTCTAGAAGGGTATGGGTGCTTTTAGAAGGGGCCTGTGGGTCTCTAGAAGGGTCTGGAGGCATTTAGAAAGGTCCTTGGGGGCTCTAGAAGGGTCTGGGTGCTTTTAGAAGGGTCCTGGGAGGATCTAGAAGGGTCTGGTTGTTTTTAGAATGGCCCTGGGAGGCTCTAGAAGGGTCTGGGGGCTTTTTGAAGGGTCCAGGGGGCCTCTAGAAAGGTCTGGGTGCTTTTAGAAGGGTCCTGCGTGGCTCTAGAAGGGTCTGGGGTCTATTAGAAGGATCCGGGGAGGGTCTAGAAGGCTCTGGGGCCTTTTAGAAGGGTCCTTGGTGGCTCTAGAAGGGTCTGGGGACCATTAGAGAAGCCCTGGTGGCCTCTAGAAGGGTCTGGGGGATTTTAGAAGGGTCCTGGGGAGCTCTAGAAGTGTCTGGGGGCATTTAAAAGGGTCCTGGGAGAATCTAGAAGGGTCTGGGGTCATTTAGAAGGGTCCTGCGGGTCTCTAGAAGGGTCTGGGGGCTTTTAGAAGGGTCCTGGGGGGATCTAGAATGGTCTGGGTGCTCTTAGAAGGGTCCTGGGGGCCTCTAGAAATGTCTGCGGGATATTAGAAGGGTCCTGGGAGGCTCTAGAAGGGTCTGGGTGTTTTAGAAGGATTCGGGGAGGGTCTAGAAGGGTCTGGGTGCTTTTAGAAGGGTCCTGTGGTGATCTAGAAGCGTCTGGGTTCTTTTAGAAGGGTCCTGGGAGGCTCTAGAAGGGTCTGGGTGCTTTTTGAAGGGTCCTGGGGGTCTTTAGAAGGGTCTGGGGGCTTTTAGAATGGTCCTGCGGGGCTCTAGAATGCTCTGGGGGCTTTTAGAAGAGTCCTGGGTGGCTTTAGAAGAGTGTGAGTGCTTTTAGAAGGGTCCTGGGGGCATCTAAATGGCTCTGGGGACTTTTAGAAGGGTCCTGGGGGCCTCTAGATGGGTCTGAGGATTTTTAGAATGGTCCTGGGAGGCTCTAGAAGTGTCTGGGTGATTTTAGAAGGGCCCTGGGTGGCTCTAGAATGGTCTGGTTGCTTTTAGAAGGGTCCTGGTGGGCTCTAGAAGGGTCTGGGTGCTTTTAGAAATGTCCTGGGTGGCTCTAGAATGGTCTGGGGGCATTTAGAAGGGTCCCGGGGGGCTCTAGAAGGGTCTGGGGGCTTTTAGAAGGATCTTGGGGGCCTCTAGAAGGGTCTGGGGGCTTTTAGAAGGGTTCTGGGTGGCTCTAGAATGGTCTGGGGGCTTTTAGAAGCGTCCTGGGGGGCTCTAGAAGGGTGTGGTTGCTTTTAGAAGGGTCCAGGGGCATCTACAAGGCTCTGGGGGCTTTCAGAAGGATCCTGGGGGCTTCTAGAAGGGTCTGAAGGATTTTAGAAGGGTCCTGGGAGGCTGTAGAAGGGTCTGGGTGCTTTTAGAATGATCCGGGGAGGGTGTAGAAGGGTCTGGGTTCTTTTAGAAGGGTCCTGGGGGGCTCTAGAAGGGTCTGGGTGCTTTCAGAAGGGTCCTGTGTGGCTGTAGAAGGGTCTGGGGGCTTTTAGATG